>CM046875.1:57567206-57569321 GCA_025667525.1 Glebionis coronaria | reverse complement strand
GAGTTATATGCAGAACCTAATTTTAGTGTAGAACCATGCAGAACTATTACACACACACACACACACACACACACACACACACACACACACACACACACATATTATATATAATATATATATATATATATATATATATATATATATATATATATATATATATATATATATATATATATATATATATATATATATATATATATATATATATATATATATATATATATATATATATATATATATATATATATATATATATATATATATATATATATATATGTATATATAATATATATATATATATATATAGATATATATATATATATATATATATATATATATATATATATATATATAGTATATATATATATATATATATATATATAGATATATATATATATATATATATATATATATATATATATATTTATATATATATATATATATATATATATATATTATATATATAATATATATATATATATATATAAATATATATATATATATATATATATATATATATATATATATATATATATATATATGTAAGAGTTATATGCAGAACCTAATTTTAGTGTAGACCCATGCAGAACTATTATAATCAATCTAAACCATTGGATGAATCTAATCGATGGTTAAAATTAAAAGTGCCAAAACTGAAATAAAACAAAAACTAAAGGTTTTATTTTCAATAAAAAAAGCTGAAAGGGTATAATGGGCATCACACTTTTATTTACTTTTATCTTTAATCTATGTCTGTCTCTCTGTTAATTATTCCAGATCTGAAACTGCTATATGGTTTCTTCTCCACCCCAAGTGAAAATTACCATGTATGAGGGGCCGGGGCACTTGCTCTCCCGGCCTCCCTCCCTATCTCTGCCCATGTCCATTCCAGAAATATGCCAAAAGGCAAATAGATGATCAATATATAAGCTTATTACAACTTAGACTTTCTGCCGAAGCCATAAGCTTTAACAAATTCAGAAAAAACTACAAAGATTAAAAGATAGATTCAAACTACTAAAAGTCGTAAAAGCCCACATAATAGTGATTGTTGCCCCTACTGTTGTGAGTCAAATTTTAATCATCTACATCTACTTTTTTTATTGATTTAAATGCGATTTGAGTTTTTCACTTAATTAAAGACAATTTTATCGAATAATTATTCGAGTTTTAGGATTTACATTTACATATGAGGTATTTTTATCAGTTTATATGTGATTTATGTTTGTTACTGAATTTACGATAAAATTATTGCCTGTTTTAGGTTTTACATCTACGTATGCAGTTTTTTTTATCAATTTGTATGTGATTTGAGTTTGTTTCTGAGTTATGTCTGAGTTTATCAAATAATTATTGCCAGTTTTAGGTTTACACATCTAAATTGCGGTTTTTTATCAGTTTATATCCGATTTGACTTTGTTACTGAATTTCTGACCAGTATATCGACTAATTATTGCGAGTTTTAGGTTTAACATCTACATATGCAAGTTTTTTTATCGATTTATATGTGATTTAAGTTTGTTACTGAATTTGTAATTAGTTTATAGACTAATTATTGCGAGTTTTAGGTTTAACATATACATATGCGGTTTTTATTAGTTTTATGTGAATAAAGTTTGTTTCTAAATTTATGATGTGTTTATTATGTTTAGCATTCACATACGCAGAGTTAATAGGTTTTTATAAACTTATATGCTATTTAAGTTTATAACCAGATTCAATATGAGTATATTGGATAATTTAATAACATTTTTGTGAGTTTTAGATTTAACATCTATGTATGCGATCTAATATATTTTTCTAAAACTAGGTATGATTTAAATTGAATTGCCAGATTCAATCAGGGATATTACGAGTTTTAGGTTCATTAAACTTAGATTTTATTGAATTAAATCTATTTTTTAAAGGTATTGTTGAATGACTGATGTTAAGTTACACAGGGTGCGATCAAATCTGTGTTGTAAGAATGAAGTTTGAATTCTGATTTGGAGTAGTTGTTTGGTTGAATTTATAGTCTCATAAGATATTTAAAGGTAAAGCTGAGGTATAATACGATGCAATCTGTAAGGCTAAAAGTTTGAGATAAGTACTGTTTGGAAAGACTTGAGAAGTATT